>JADNRX010000499.1:0-37842 GCA_015501595.1 Hymenopellis radicata | reverse complement strand
CTCTTTTAGCCTGCCACCACCAGCTACTCACCCTTCCAAAAGATAGAGTAATTTCATGCAGAGATAGGACGTCGCGCCGCCCAGGTATGTACTTACTCTTATCCTTTATCCACCCATCCGAATTCCCTATCGCTCTAACATCAACATGTCGTTCAAAGCCGCACTGGAAGCTGGACAGGACGTCCCCGAGTCATGGTCCTCCTACATGAGCGTCGTCTACAACGGACGGAAGCCACCATCGATTGGGTCATACGATGCCGAGAAACTGGAAGCCAGGGCGCGCGAAGTTACCAAGTCTAATCCATGTAAGTCCATCCGACAAAGGCTCGCTTACACGTAGTAACGAGCTGCAGCCGCTTTCCTATACGTCTTTGGCAGCGCCGGATCCTGCTCGAGCGACCGCGCTAACCGCAAAGCATTCGAACGATGGTCCTTCATACCCAAGATGCTCGTCGACGCGTCCGATCGAAATCTAGAGGTCCGTTCCTTCTCATTCCGTTATTTAACCCAAATGACCTTTTAGACGACACTCTTCGGCGTCAAATACAAATCTCCTCTCCTCCTCGCCCCCATCGGCGTCCACGGCCTGCTCAACAAAGACGGCGAAGTCACCACCGCCCGCGCAGCCGCCAAAGTCGGTATTCCAATGATCATGTCCTCCGCCAGCACCCGCTCCCTCGAAGTCACTGCCGCAGCAAGCGGTAACGCTCAACGCTGGTATCAGCTATACTGGTTTGCCTCTCCGCTTTCCCCTTCAAACTTGATCCTGCTAATTTCCTGCTCGAAGGCCCCGCTCCGAAGCCATAACCCTCTCCCTCCTCGCGCGCGCCAAGTCATGCGGATACACCGCCTGCGTCGTCACCCTCGACACCATGTGCATGGGCTGGCGACCCTACGACCTCGACGAGGCCTACCTCCCCTTCATGCACGGCATCGGCATCCAAGTCGGCACCTCCGACCCCGCCTTCATGGCTACCCAAGGCCTGGAAGCGCGTCCAGACGAGCGCATCCCATACCCATTCGATCCTGCCGCGCTAGACGCGAAACGCGCTGCAGGAGACGAGCATGAGATCCAGATGAAGATGCTTGGACGGAATTGGTCGAGGGAGATCCATTCGGGGCTGTTTAGGACATGGGACGAGTTGGCATTTGTTAGGAAGCATTGGGAGGGTCCGTTAATCATTAAGGGTATCTTGGCGGTGGATGACGCACTCAAGGCGATGGAGGTAGGATGCGATGGGATTGTTGTGTCCAACCACGGTGAGGATCAGATCTCGTGAAACATTGCCACACGTCCGCTCATCCTTCTTTTTTTTTATTAAAGGTGGTCGCCAAGTGGACGGATCCATCCCTGCGCTGGTGGCACTTGAAAAGATCACAGCAAATCCTGTGATTCGCGAAGCGCAAACAGCCGGGAAATTTACGGTCCTCTTTGATTCTGGTATTCGTCGTGGAAGTGATATTATCAAGGCTATCGCCATTGGCGCTCAGGCCGTCCTTCGTGTGTCCCATTCCATTCCCTGCCTCCAAGGCTGTGGCGGTTACTAATAGTCAATAGTTGGACGCCCTTTCATGTATGGTCTTGCCATCAGTGGGGAGCAAGGCGTGGAGGAAGTCGTACGCGGGATACTCTGCGAGGCGGAGATCACTTTGGGGTTATGCGGTTTCAAGTCATTGGACGAGATATGGGGCAAGCGCGAGGCAGTCATGGAAAAGATGGAGTTGGGGTACTTTTCCTCCTGACATTGATGAATAAGTGTGTGGCGGTTAGGAATATTTTGAAGCATGAACAAGAAAACTTCGCACTGTATGCGCGGAATGCCGAGTCAATATCGTCCGAGTTTATTCTTTGCCTAGGCTTACATGAACAACGACATCAGACATTTGCACGGCAAAGTACTACCCCCCATTGACTCCGAGCTTCAAAGGATATCGCAAGAGCGAAATTCTCTATTACTGCAACTTGCAACTCGTAGTATACAAAACGAAAAGCATAATCGCTCACTGCCCAACCGACTTCTCCTCATCCGTAACGGCATTAATACTAACCGAAGCGATCTCGCCCTTCTCCTTGTATCCCATAGTAGCGACCTCTGGGTGAAGACTGGTCTCCAACGGTTTGCCGTCGAACAGTTGTCCAATTCTACAGATACCAACGTCAGGAGAGTTGGGAAGGAGAAAAGAATCAACGTACTCTTCCAAAGTGTGTCCCCTTGTCTCGACAATGAAGACGTACAAGCAGATGCCGGTGACCACCAGGATGCAGGTGCTACATTTCCTCATCAGTCGAGTCGAAAAAGAGAGCAAAAGAACTGACTAGAAAAGATACCACTTCCACCCAATCTGTTCCACTACACACAAAAACATCAGCCATTAAAACGCTACCGATCCAAACCAACTTCCAACTCACTCGCCACCGGATTCGTGTACGAACTAAACACGCTCAAACACTTTGCCGTGATCATCCAAATCATCATGCCCTTGCCCCGCATCGAATAATGCAGCACCTCCGCGGGATAACTAAAGAATATACTTCCACAAGACACAAAGAATGCCCCGTTGTAGAGCCACACGAACGCCACCGCGGCGATGCCCGCGCCCTTGTTCCCGGTCTTGGTGTACATGGCCGTGCACGCGGTGAGCCCGATGTTCGCGAGGAGCACGGCGAGCCACGTCCCGAGAAGCTGGGGGCGCCGGTTGACGCGCTGCGTGAGCCAGAGGCCGAACATCGCCATGACGAAGGTGAACGAGGTCAAGCCGGCGTTTATGCCCGTCGAGGTTACGGTGTCCGTTATACCGACCAGTTTGAGAACTAGACTAGGTAAGGAACTTGCGCGCGATCCAGACGGGAAGATATACATACTTTGGGTGTAATCTAAATAAACGCATTAGAACGCAAGCCCAGATTCCGAGTGAAGGTGGCACTCACAATAACTGATAATAGCCGTTCCGCTCAAGTTCTGACATATAGCGATGAGGATAACTAGACCGTCCAACATCAGGCTCCGTATAGTACCTTAGAGAAGAGCACAACGTACCACAACCCAGCCGATGCCGACTGCTCCTCGACGAAAAGATAACCTTCCACGAATCCTGCTTCGTCTCCGTCTCCATCCTAATCGCCTCCTGCACTTCCGCGTACTCAAACGCCGCGAGCTCGTCGTCCTCCGCGCCGTTCCCGTGATACTTGATGAAAAACGCTTTTGCTTCGCTGTCACGGCCTTTCTTAACTACGGGGACGTCAGGCGTATAGCGGAGACGGATGAGATTGACTTACTCAACCACCTTGGCGACTCTGGGACGTATGTGATGAGGAAGATCATGACCAGTGCTGGGCCGATGTGGATCTATAGCACGCATTGGTGATTTAGACGGACTAGGCCTGGACGATCAAACGTACGAGGTAGGGTATTCCTTGGGTGGAGGCGAGGTCAGTCGATTGAAACGCAGACACGAATGGAAAGCGCACTCCAGCTCCAGTTATTTGTGAGATAACTGCTTCCCTGCAGAGGAATTAATACCATAGTGGTCCAATGAAGTGCTGATACGCACAAAGTTCACCCTGCATAGAAAACAGTTAGTTGTATGTCTTGAATGAGTAGGCTTTCGAGACTAACCAGGCTGCAGTGAAGTTACCACAAATCTACGCGAACACCACGTCAATGAAAGGCAACACATTGAATTAAATCACCTACGAAAGCAACATCAAAGAATCCCGCCATCCACGTTCGATGCTTCGGGTGCGGGAGCTCTTGGAGCCTAACCAAAGGTCAGTCCAACGATGAAACGAAAGCAAGCAGCGTACATTATGGGCGAACACATCACCGCGAACGCAAGCCCGGATCCAATCTGCTCGTAATTAGAACACGGGTTAGTACTACGACGCGGTAATGAACGGCGTACAATGATTCGCGAAACCATGAACATGGCGTAGCCATTTGTACCACCGGCGCCGGTGGCGCAACCAATAGCGGTTCCGACCAAGTTGGTGACGGAGGAATACCTGACAGTCTCGCATTAACACGCGGAGATGGTGGAGTTCATGGCGCGGACATACCGTATACACCACTTTCTGCCCCACTTGTCCGCGATCAAGGCAGCGAACGGCGCCGTGACCACTACAATTATTAGAAAGACTCCGCTTTCAGGGGAAAGAAATACATACTTCCGATCAGATACGTAGCGGCGTTCAAAAGACCAATCTTACTGGAGTCGGGTTCCCCAGTGCTTTCACCAAAAGTTAGCCAGCCTTCAAAATCAAAGGAAAAAGACACACTAGTCTTCCAAGCAGACATGGCCTGAAAACCGCTAACCAGAACCGCATCGTAGCCATTGAGAAACTGGGCGAGGAAGATGCAGCAGAGCAGGAGGTTCAGACGGAAGAGTCCTAAGTCATAGCATTAGCATCGCGTTACCAACGTGGGGGGGTTGACCAACCGTCGTTTTTCCACCAAGGCTACGCGCAGTTAGCTTTTGGAGAAAAGGGAACAAAAGACGCCGAACGCACCAAATGCGAGTCCTTGTTCGGGATGCTCCTGAACGCTTCGTGTCCAGCCAACATGGTGAGGAGGAGGGAGGTCTGGACGAAGGGACAGCCACAGGCACGCGAGAAGCCCGCATTATCTGCAAAAGCCTTATCAGGACTATCACTCCAGTCTCCAGCTTCCCTCCAAGGCGGCGATAAGTAGAAATGTGCCGCCGATAGGCCTTTTGGACGCGCTTGGACGTGTCAAAATCGCAAAGAAATATTCGCGGGCGTCGTAAAGGGCTATATGACGCGCGTACTGAGGTGGTTGGCGTACATGGAGCGCTGAACACACAAGGGCATCGTTACGTTCAAGTTGTTGAAGAACAAGTGCCGGCCGGTCCAATTGGAGTTGACCATTTTCCAATATGGCCTCCTTATCTTCTCTCTCCCAATCATGTTATCACTCGGCCGAGAATAATAATAATACCTCTTTTGTTTTTTTGCGTTGCTGCAATGTCCACCCCTCCCTCCATGACTGACCTCCGCGCCGATCTCAACTTTGCGTCCGCTTCTGGTTTCCTTTTCCCGTTTGTCACGAGAATCGACAATGGCGAGCCTCTGCAGCTCAAGGCCCACAAGGTCCCGATATATGATCTGCGCAAGGAGGAAAGGCGTCCAGAGCTCGACGTGGAGGGCTTTACGTGGACGTCGCTCCCCTTTGATGGTTTAGATGGGGAGGAAGGATGGGAAGAGCGGTACGCGAAGGAGACTTGCGAGTATGTTTCTCGTCGACACATGGATGACGACTGACTGCCGCGCGCCCAGATGGCTGAAGGACTTTGCAGGCGCGAAAGCGTGCGTGCCAATCAATACCCAAATCCGGTTGGTTTTCCTCTGCCTCTGAAAACCATTTATGTCCGAGTCTGATTCCGTAGACGACGAACTTGTGATGGGCAGATGAACGCGAATTACGAGGAGGAGACCGCGGAGAAGGTACTCGGGAAGCAGCCTGTGCCCGCTGTGCACGTCGATATTAACAGGGAGCGCGCATCTGCCCGCGTCTTGACTGCCTTTGGCCCTGAATCGGGTTACTCGACCTCGCAGCGTCTTGCTATCATGCAAGTCCTCCGATGGTCATCCAAAAAGTTGGACTGAACCACCGTTCCAGAAAACGTATGGAGACCGCTGAAAGGCCCTGTAATGGATGCGCCGCTCGCCGTCTGTGATGCGCGCACGCTGGAACCTGCAGATATGGATCGAACTACGGACAAAGTGAGTAATGTCGTTCGTTACTCACCCGAAAGTATAACCCGCCCAATGTTGCATCTAGTATGGAGGGGGGTATTTCATCCAGTATAACCCCGCCATGAAGTGGACGTACATCCGTGACCAGATGCCAGACGAGATATTGATCTTCCGCCAATATGATAGCAGTGCGTAGTGTTTTCTGTCGCCGGGTCATCCTCTGAATCCATTGTGTGATGCAGCACTGCAGCCGAAAACGGGCGATGCGGCGGTGTGTCGCGCATACAGCTTGTAAGTCTGTTCCGATTCGACTTGGACTGGTTTACTAACATTCGCCGTCTTGGTAGTCATCGATGAGGAAAGGAAGGACATGGGTATCCCTAGGCAAAGTATCGAACTTCGATGCGCACTAGTGTACTGAGAGGAATAGTAATGAGTATTGGCCGTGTACTTTTGTTGTGTACCTTTTCAAATCCATCTGGAAAGGTGTTTCTTTGCATATAGAGCGCCGTCGATTATAGAGAGAATCTCATAGTGCTATGGTGTCAGGGATCATCTCTGTAGTAGTAGTACTATCAACAAGCCACGGAAGATCCATAGAACTCACATGGTGAAATTCACACTGCTAGAGCCCTAGGTTTATAGCTCTATAGTGCGCCTAGTTCCATAGAGCGCTAGAGCACAGGTACCGAGTTCGGATCAGAAGAGTCACCTGAAACGGACTTGCCATCGCTCCTTTGTCACCGACTTATACCTTGCACGTATTGGACTTCGGTTTTCTTCGACTTCTCGCTTTTCCCTGCACCTACCTGCAACTCGGAGAACAAGTACACGAATGGCGATGAATGTGAGTGCCCGGGCCACTTGACAGCGCTCGTCATTTCTCAACACAGTCGACTACAGGATGCGACTGGCAAACACCGCTGTCTTTGCTTGAGACAAGACTTTCAAGTTGGCAGACTATAGGGCATTGCAGGCCCTGGGAAACTCCCGTAGGACTCCGGCGATTTTGGCGGATTTGAGGGCCCCAAAAACGCGATTTGGCGGCGAAAGTCGCGGATTCGAGGCCAAAATGGAGGAAACGCCGGCGGATTTCACAGGCCCATTGAAGGCGGTTGTGAGTAAATTTTGGGCTCTGTACACTGGGGTGAAATTTGGACCGAACAGCTTACTGCTCTCAGAAAGCGCGGAAATCACTGTTGAGGAGGACCGCGGACGTAAACGAAGCCACAAACGCGATCTGAAGGCGTGACAGGTGGACACGTGCCGTGACATCCTCGGCGATTTTTGGCGGATTTGAGGCTTAAAACCTCCAAAATCTTGCGGATTTCAGGCCCATTTCAGAAGGAGAGTCTCCCAGGGCCTGGCATTGCGCTGTCCGTGCCATTTTTTCTCCATTCGGCACGTCAAATTTCCAGCTGCGGCGCCGAGGCGAGACGCACAGTGAAGCGCAGCTGCGTGCTCTGAAACACAGCAGCAGAGGTCTGCTCGCCAGACGACCACGCGCCTTTGTATTCAGGCTGTTCGACCAGGCGCGTAATGGTCTTGTGGTGGTGCGGAAGCACTTGAGCGAAGACTTGGGCGAGAAGACCCCGAAGAGCGCGTCGCCTCTCGGTGAGTACTCTTCCGATTCGATTCTCACGCTTTGCAGACCATCATAAGAGAGAAGATAGTCGAACAGCTCGTCGCAGATCTTGTCGCATCGGACTTTCAGAAGGTGAATGTTTTCGCCGTTGAGCGCCGCCGTCGCGAGGTGCCTGATGATGTTTCGGTCAGATTGATGGCTGAATCGGAAGTGACGAAGGAGTATGGAGAGAGCGGCTTTCCACGGCGGCGACAGTGTTATATTGTCCCACAGGTCATCGTCGAGGGCCCTCACATATATCACAGTTCTCGTAGGCTACATACGTACCATGACATTATGTCCACCATTTTGTGCATTATCCACGAATGAATGTTTTTCGCCACATTTCGCCGACAAAACAAGAAGACCGCTCTAGTAGTAGTAGTAGCGGCTGCATATAGGCAGCGGGTAATATAGGCTCCGACTGCTATAGAGACTGATAGCTCCCTACTAGAGCTCTAGTCAAGCAGGTCCGGTTACTGAGTGCTATCTAGCGGGGGTGAATTTTCCAGATGTCGGGAACAACGACATATACAGTTATTCATCTGTCTACACGAGCCTCCAGGCGGCAGTCTTACACTTAAAGAGTTGGCCTTTCGTTGCCGACACGCGAGAAAAGTCTATCAGTAGCGCCACAAATCACATGTTATGTTGTACTTCTCTTCTGCCACCATGTACTACTTGCGATGTAGACATGTGGCAAGCAGAGTAATCTCTTCTAGCTACTTGGTCAATGATGTCGGGCTCGAGTTCTTATTGTTACCTGGGAATTTTCACGCGCACAAATTTGGTGCATCTCACGCCGCAACTTGCGCTGTACAATGTCCTGTTTCCTGGATTACGTCGTGTTTCACCAAAAGACTCACTCTCTCCGCGCTGCAGCTATCTCTGGATCATGGTTCCTCCAGTAGGAACTCAGAAATCGCTGTCTGGCGGGTCGCTCTCGCGTGAAGATTGAACTATGTTACCTTGGACTGGTGCTGGCGCACAGATCTGGTAAATACCTCTGCTAGTATTCTGGATAAACAGGTTATGGGTCTCATGCCCCAGCTTGCGCGCTTACCTGCTTCCTGAATGCCATCCTAATCAACCGAAGACTTGATCTGCTTGCTCTGACTCTAGTAAGTAGTAACTTTTACATCATCATTCAAGCGCTGAGGTTCATCAATACATCACCCATCGCTCTGAGAAATGTGTACAAGTATAGATTAGTAGCCTTATCTGACAATGTACACCACCCCGCGTCGTTCGACGCGAAGGAGAAAAACGCTAGACATTCCGCGTTAAGAGTGCCGAGCGTCGCACCCATGCTGATCGACTTCAGTGGCCGTGCGGCGTGAGAACTTGGTGTCTCAGGACCAATTTTCAGCCCTTGGCCTTTGACTGCCAGAAAACGCGTCTCTCAGGTGTCTCTTCTCTGCTTTCTGTGACGTATCTGAGGACTAACAAGCCTTGTTCCAGAACGACTAGTAAAATCGGCATATGCCCCCTTATCGCACTCAAAGCTCGGACGCCACCGCCTCCGTTTCTGGACGTTCTGCGCGTTCCATCGACGCCAAAAAAACTCGCCACGTTAACAGCGACTCGCAGACCCCCTCCAGCTCATTTTGCACGCGTTCCGCCTCCCAATCTTCCTCCCTTGACGCCGACGCCGACTTTGATTCAGCCGCTGATGATACCGTCCATAATCAAGGCGTCCCCGGTTCCATTCCTTTCACCGTAGCCACCGAAGCACCGCTACGCGAGCCTATCGTTATTTCAGGACAGGTCCTCAATCCCACAATAGCGCTGAACATCATATGGTGGATGCTTGCAGAACGAGTTAACGTGTTTCTATACCGCCAATCTGGCGCCCCCGGTCCGTGAGTGTCACTCGAATGTGGACATCAGATGTGATTGACAGATCCTGCCTGTATAGGTGGACCGACAACATTCACTTGCGCAACATGTACGCCTGCAATTCTTTCCGCGTCCTCGACAAGGCGTGTCAGTTTCTTATCAAGGAGGTCATCGAGAAAGGCTCTCAAGAACCCAGGGAAATTCTCTTCCGTATTTTGGTGTACAACACGTTCACCCTGCCAGAGACATGGATCCTGCTTGAAAAGGCTCTTGGACCTCTCACTTGGGCTTCGTACGACCCAGAAGCCTATCGCGCCGTCCTGGATGAAGCCAGAGCAAACAACACTACACTCTTCACCGCTGCGTTCCAGAAACAGCCAGGAGGCAGAGGCACCATCATGCATCATCATCAACTGTCCATCCTCGAGAAAATGATGGCGGACGATAACCTGTTGCGTCGTCTTCAGGCTCCTGGAGTGTATGCCAGAGATATCTTTGACTATTTGAAGACGTATCCCAGTGTTGGAGACTTCAACGCATACCAGCTCGTCCTCAACCTCGGCTATTCGAAGCTTCTTGTCTTCAACGGCGACGATTTCGTTGTTGCTGGCTGTGGGGCTTCCTCTGGTTGCTTGAAGCTGTTCGGCAAGTCGATGGCCAAAGCCAAGACGGTGGAGGGCGTCAAGGACACAATTGAAGAGGACGTTATCCGGTGGATGTGCGACAACCAGGAAGCCGAGTTTGCTCGCTTGGGATCACGTTCACCGGGGTGAACAAGCACCTTCGTCGTCTGGAGCTTGCTGACTTTGAGCACGCGATTTGCGAGGTCGACAAGTTCCTTAGGCTCACCCATTCTCACCTCAAGGGGTCGGACGATCGTACCAGGAGCAAGCGGTCATTCCATGGCAAGGCCCGACCGATGCCGCCCGTTGTTCTGCCAAAGGTGTGGGCGCGCCGGCGCAAGATGGCGCCGAGGATTAGGCCTGCGCGGAAAGAGGACGAGCCCGTGTGGGTGATAGAGAAGATTGTCGAGCGCCAGATGGTTGATGGGATAATGATGTATCACGTCTTTTGGAAGGGGTGGGAAGAGAAGGACATGACATGGGAACCGGAATCGCAGTTATTGGAGGACATTCCGGACATGATGAAGCAGTGGCTCAAGGAGCACGGACATGCGCCATAGTGGCCACTTTCGTATTGCTTTCGTTTCTTGTACAAGCTTGCATATCTAGTATCTACTATATATTTTATTGTATCTACGTGTACTTACTGTGTGTATACTACTTGATATTTGCTGATCGCCGTCGTCCTCAAAACTTGCTTGATCACGAACCACCACCCACCATGCCTGCACCGTCCAACGAATCAAACTTTCGCGCTAATCTCACAGTTCCGGTGGGCTAGAGGGCAGACCGACGACTCGCAGCCGCCCCCGCAGCAGGCGTCCGCCAACCCATTTTCCCGCTTCTACAACGCCGTCGCCGGAGACTATGTGCCGTTGCGCTCCAACGAGCGGACAAACGAGGAGGAGGCGTGGTTTGCGCTGTCGAGCTGGGAACGGTGCGCTCTTTGGCTTCCACAAGAGAAATGCTGAATTATGAGGGCGTAGAGTACTGGGATTCGGCGCATGTCTCGTTGATGCGGCGGTGTGTTTGTTTATCGCGTTCCTGACGCTTATGAGGTGCGCATTCAAACAACATGTATGAGGCTCTTTTTCATTGTGTGTTTGCGTCCCTACACCATGTATCACTTATATAATTACTTATACCGATGTGGCCTATTCAGCCTAGGCAGTCTTCTCGTGATGTTTGGGTGCGGAAACATCTTCTTTCGCTTCATCCGCGTTGCCTCAATCCGGACGGCTTGCCCGTCGCTGGCTGCGTAAAGCGACAGTCATTGTACGCCATGCCCGATACCGAGGACCGTAGAGTCAACGCGATTCTGCATACCCTTCGGTGAGTTCCAGCTACCCAGAACGAATCAATCTGACTAACTCGCAATGCAGAGGAGAACATTGGGAGAACAGTCTATTCTCGTACCACGCTATAACACGCTATAACCATGTAATATCTGGACCGAGCAGCATCCGGAGTGCGCTTCAAGTAGCTCGTCGGCACGAGGAGAGACCGTCGAAAGCGGTAGATAGGCAAACGTAGTTTCGGATATCATGCAAACACCTTCATTCTTAGTGCTGCACAGGTGAAGTCAACAATGCGGTCAACATGGAAGACCACACGTACAAGAGCTCCAGATGTTTCGCGTAAGATTCCGGATCGCGGAGAACCCGGTACGTGCAGTCAGGTACGTCGTCCTTCAGCTCTGGAAAGCAGGTCATGAGGTGAAAATAATGTTGAGCACGTCAGCAAACCCACGGAACGATGGCCCAACATGTATATGTTCCTGGACATTCTCGCCGACTCCATTTAATGCCAACTTGACTGGCACATTAACCCTTTCAAAGCGCAACCTCGTAGACATCTCCGTTGACAGAGAATTCAACTCCAGTGGCCGACAGCTCTCGATCTCCGGAAGTGATAATTTTACGAACATAAGCGCCCGTTAGAACTTTATAATTAGGCCGGGAAGAATGCAGCTGCATGAAGACCTGGAGGCCTTCTCAGATATCGCATAGTTAGACAGAACGCGTCCCCTAGATCCGGAGCGTATGAACGTGTATTGGTAGCGGGATCGAGAGTACCGGTGACGACGTAGGATCCATCGGGCTGATCATGGCTGATAAGGACAGTGAATGACTAAGTATAACTCTCCAACGTACCACTCCATCATTCTACGGACGGCTCAGTGGAAAGCATCGACATGGACCCGTATGAGGAACGTATCGGTGCAGGCGCCGGAGGAATGCCGATCTTGGCCAACGTCTAAAAGGCATCAGGAGCTGGAGAATTGCGCCATGAATGGAAGCAGTACCTCTTGAATCATGACTTGAACAGGCGGAACACGCTTCGGCTGACTGAGCATGAGAGGGCCTGTGCGAAGGACGATGAGAATACAGGAATACAGAAGGGAGACACCGTAATGTTAAGCACCGTGTCCAAAGGTATCCTTCCACCAGGCCAGGAGCGTACTTGTTGATTTCGCCATCTTCATTCGGATAGAAGGTTGCCAGTCCTTCGTTGAATTTCTGGTAGTTGTTCCAATTCCAGTTCGCGTTGCCGAGTCTTTCCCAATCTGAAACGCAGGTCAAGCAATCTGCAGAACAGTAATCGCCTGATACACACCACATCGGTGGTTTAGACCACACAGCAAGCTCGAGCGACGCTGGCCGAGCCATCTGAGTGTCGAAATCGAACGTGTCCGGGATTGGCGCCGGTATGCCAACATTGGGCAAATTGTTGACCATTATAGACGACTAACGACGGGAGACAGACGGAAAATTTACGGGAGTTTCTACGGAGGTCAGCTCAAAGAAACAGAGAACCTGGGTAGATAGTATCCCGTAGACGTAGCGAGATATGAGGTACCCATTGCGGTGAGAGGGCAGCAGGAACTTCGGGCAAAGTTGAAATCCAAGCGGCATCGTCTAAGTCAACTGCCCTGAACGAACGCTCGTCCCTCAGTCTATTATCAATGTTCACTCTGCTACTTGGCAAGTAGATAGAGTCCATTGGGTGAATGAGCGTCTTGTTACAGTGAACGGTAGGGGCGTCGTGGACATGACTTGAGTGGTTGTCCGAAGCCTCAAATTAACGTCGGCAAGAAAGACGGCTGACAAGGATAGTCAATGGCGGGCGGGAAGGCCGAGGCTAGGAAGCGAACATGAGGCGAACCGGTTCTTATGTCGAGTCGGTGAGAGAAACGCGGAGAGAAAAGGTAGGTCACCTAGTCGATTAAGTTGAAATCACATCTGCGACGCTGGAAAAGCCTTAGACAGAGCCATCGCCGTGGCGAACGGAGCTGAAAGACGCGCGGCGAACGACTGGATTTAGGGAGGCGACGTTGGAATATAGGAGCTGAGCCGTAAACCACGAGCTGCGAAGACGCCTACGACTGGGAGTGAACGTGTAGTGGCCAGCGGGGTGACGGTGTTAGGCAAACCAATCAAAGACAGCGATGAAAATCTACACAATTTTTGTCCTAACGCCTTCAAAAGACAGCTCTCCAAACCAAGCAGACAAAAGCTCGATAGCTGCCGAGCGTTTATTGAGCTCGTCGCCAAATCAATGCAAACAAGCGCTCGGAGCTCACTTACTTACTTCGCACTGCAACACTTCACGCTTCACGCTTCGCAGTTTCCGTATGGACTCACTCTTCCGGGCGCTGCTGCTGAAGGCACCCCCTCCAGGTCTTTCCCATGACAATAAATTTGAGGTTTTATTTCCACCCTCACCCCTGGTGCCAACTAACGGTCAGAGCCAGTTCGTCAAGGGAGGTGTTGGCCTTGAAACAGCTTTGCAACTGTTCAGGAAAGTTAAAAAAATGGACAAGAACTCATCTTGGCGTTCTCGTGCCAACTGTCTGGTGGGTTTCTTGCTGTCCAAACACGCCATCTCATGAAGATCAGATTTGCCTCAAAGATACGACCAAACCCGTGTTCATTCTTTCATGTTCCTGTCTTGAACAATTATACGATATGGTCTGAGTTTATTTTCCCAATTTACATCAGAAGGTGACTTTCCTGCCCAGGATTGTCTTCAGAAAGCTTGGGACAACGCTAGTCCATCATTGAAGCGATGTTGTACGTGTCTGCTCTGTCTTTCTATACCTCTGGCCAATCATATTAGGTCCAACTTGCCGACAGAAAGTCTGTCTTGTCCACTGCGACTGGATATCTACCAATCGCGCGGAGCAACTCACTGCTCGTCACATCAAAAAAAAAATGCGCAAGTGTCGTAGCCACCACCACCGAAACGGAAAAGTCCCGGCTAAGGTGGCCCTGCAACTCTCTGCCAAGATCGATGAGAGGCCGCCAGGGTCTATGGTGGATACCTGCTCCTTGGAGGATATCGCTGGGCTCAGTCGTGCAGTGGATTTTTTGATTGCCCATTGAATCAACCCACATAATAACCAATTAAGAGACGGAGGGGGGAAAAGTAGACAACGGCTCGATTATTCATTTTGTTATTGTCCAAGTTTGAATTCCATTTGGTGATTCACAAACCGGTGTTTTGTGTCTTACTAGAGGTGACCCGTGCAGTGCAATAATATTTGGTGGTAATCCTGGGGAATAATCCAAGCCGTCGCGCTTCTGACTTCTGACTTTTTCAGCAGTTTCGTCTGGCTTTCCCGTTACCTGTCTGGCTTTTCCAATTTGCATCTGGCTTTAGAATGTTGTGTCTGGCTTCCCAAAATGTGTGTCTGTATGGGCGGTATAGTGGGTAAAAATACATTCTGACCCGCTTTCGCACTTTTCAGAGGTGTATCTGTATTGCTTCCCTCAACGACGTCTGGCTTTATCCAATCCCGTCTGGCTTTGGCCAATTCCGTCTAGCTTTGCCGCTTCGTGTCTGGCTTTTTCAATTCGCATCTGGCTTTGTGAATTAGCATCTAGCTTTTTGAACGGCTGGGCCGAGGTTGTGGCTTTTTTGTTCTGGATCGGGCCAAGATCGGCTGAGGGCGCGCCGCCCATTTTTGTCATCTTCCTCTTAAGTATAGACATAACAGCCTACAGGCCGATCACGTACCCTTGTCTTCTTCCGCCATCTTATCATGCCCGCGAGCG
The DNA here is from genome assembly GCA_015501595.1 of Hymenopellis radicata. Lineage (NCBI taxonomy): Eukaryota > Fungi > Basidiomycota > Agaricomycetes > Agaricales > Physalacriaceae > Hymenopellis > Hymenopellis radicata. The sequence continues at coordinate 22,986 of JADNRX010000499.1, read as the reverse complement.
TCGACGCTTCGCAATGTCAAGCGCAACGGAGACACAGGTCCCGGAAGATTCCGAGGAGTGTAGAGGCTGGTCCGGGTAAGAAAGGGCAGCATGTAGACAACGATGATTTTGAGGAGAACAGAGTGATTTTGCTGGGCGCATGAGCGATGTCGATGAGTCTGAGGACGAGGAGTAGGACTAGAAAGATTTTTTTCAAGATTAAATGCAAAAAATTCACATTTTTGCTTCTATAGGCCGTGGCGGTTCCAGTGCAACCTACTAACGCAGCGACCCCCCGTGTTACGTGTTACGATACAGCCACGGGTAGCGGTGGCGGGGATGCCCAATCGGGAACATCGGGATGTTCTAGAAGTTGAAAGCCAGTCACGGCCGAATTCAATGATATGCATTTTTGGAAGCCGGACACGACATTCGAAAGCCAGATGCAAATTGTAAAAGCTAGACAGGTGATAGGAAAGCCGTATGCGACTCACCAAAAGCCAGACAAAACTGCCGAAAAAGCCCGAAGCCAGACGCGCGACGACTTGGATTATTACCCACGATTACCACCAAATGTCTGGCTACCGGTGTAGGTGTCTGGCTTTTATCTTCTGGAATATCCCGATGTTCCCAATTGGGTATCCCCGCCTCCGTACATCCGTATTCCCACTGCGCACTCTCCTCTTCTTCCCGTGCACCTTGTGTGCAAGCCATGGGTAAACCATCACTGTAAATACGATCCAGATAGCACCCATTTGATGGTGACACTGTCACTGACACCTTCACCTTCCCTTAGGCCGCCACAGTCCACCTGCCTTCATCGTGCTCTTGTTATCCTGTTCGTGCCTCTCGTGTTGTCTTTTTCAAAGGAGATTATACCCAAGATTTGCTGAGTGCTTGCGAGACCGCCGGTTGCGTGGACCATGGCCCCAATTGAACTGAAGAATGGTTTTCTGCTGGGCGTTGTGTCCCAGAAGTGTGATGGCCATAGACAGATGGAGCCAGCAACTCAGTCTCTAGTAGCGTGACAGACTCTAGTAGGATTCATTAGAATGAGAGAAGTGTCTTTGAAGCAAAGTGTTCCTTCTATTGTCCAAAACGCCCCTGCCGCAGATGGACGGCATGAGAGGGCGGATCATGACCGGCAAATCCAAGTCGAGACTGTCCCAGCCTCGCATGACATCCCAACCTTCCATGTAGCACACAATTAGCTTGGTGGGACTTGAGTAGGAGAAACAACAGTCTCTTCATCTCAAGGATGTCTATGGAGACTGCCGGTTGGGTGGACCATCGCCCCAATCAAACTGAAGAATGCAGATCCTCCTCCTCCTGAGTCTATCAGAACCTTCATTCTATGTCTCGCACGGCCTACGAACACTGTCGTCCGACCACGCTCAAAACTGGCATCCTCATGTAGGCATTGAAGAAATTATTGTTGTTCTGAACAGTCTCCATGTCATCTGCCTTGTATCTTGAAGCAAGCGAAGGTCGTTGAACGAAACAGTGTTCATTCAGTTGAAAGAAACATGAGTAGCACAGGTACAGTATCTTAAAAACGGGCGGTAAGAAGGACTGAAAAGGAAAATGCCTCCACCAAACCATATCCAAGCGCGCGTTGAAATGGCCTATGTCTACCGCAACATGAATATATTGCGCGAAGAGGAGAATGGAAACGAACCTCATCGAACGACGAAGTGCGGAGTGCTCGGCTGGAGAACGATGACACAGATGGCCGGGGTGTTTAGTGGATGTAGGCGAGCACCAGCGCGCTCAAGCACGTTGGGAACCAGATAGACATGAAGGTCGTGGTCGGCCACATGTGAAGCAGATCCAACATGAATGAGGTGAGGGTGTGGCATGCACATAGTGATGGGTGTCTTGAAAGCTCTTCTTGGCCTCCAGCTCGCGTCGACGCCCGTGGACACAGTCCTGAAACAACTAAATCAGCGGAGAGCTATAACAGCATGATACATACATACTGCAGAGAACGGTCATAACACACACCACCCACACCCTTCCCTCAAACGTCGAGTAGCATCTACTATACTGAATGTGTCGGACAAATGATGATGTGAGAAGAAGGCAGTGTCAACTCAGTGTTCCTGGAAGGTACGGGAGACATAACGCGCAGGATTGACAGCTTCATCGTCGTCTCCCCCGAGTTGCCGCAGCATGGGCGCGACAGCTAGAGGCATCCGTAGAGTAATTACATTTTGAGGATGACCATCAAGGTGTATGTGCCTTGGGAAGAGGGCGAAGGCGCCTACATCTGCGAGGAGATGAGTGCTGTAGGAAGACAAGCCTACGACCTCAGATCGGCCTGTCGGCTGGTATGTCTATAAGAGGAAGGTGACAAAAATGAGCGGCCCGCCGCCCGCCCTGCCCAGAACAAAAACCCCCAAAGCCATACAACAACTTCAGAAAGCCAGAGAAAGATTCAGAAAGCCAAATGCTACTGCTCAAAGCCAGAGGCGAAATGAAAAAGCCAGACACAAAGCGGAAAAGCCGGATGGATTGTACAAAGCCAAACAGAATGAAGGAAAGTGAGGAGAGAGACACCACTAAAAAGCGCAAAAGCCGTCAAATTGGATTTTTCCCCACTATACCGCCCATAATAATACATTGAGTTTCGACTATGAACAGAGAACGGTACATAGTGCAGGTAGTAGTACAAAAGATGATAGAAACATTTGATTTGTGATACTTGAATCAAGCCTTTTCGCCGTCATGGGTATGCTTGTCGTTATTGTCATGCGTCGACGATGGCGGTGGTGGCAATGGCTAGAATCGACGAAAAGATAAGAGATGACGGAACATGAGGAAATATGGTACCTTGTTCTTCGTGGGTTGCGAAGCTGATGTACGCGGCTTTTTAGAAGGACTACCCGAAAAGAATCCGAGCTGGCCTCTTTTCGCCGGTGACACTTGAGCAGACGACGACGCTTCGGAGCTTTCAGCTACGGGGGAGAACGGTAAGAATACCATTAGGGTGAATGATGCACGTACCTTTAGGAAGAGGAATGCGGCCCAAGAAGGTGATATTGTCAATTTCCAGAACGAAATACTCGACGTCAGGACGATGAACGCCGGGATCGGAGGGAAGAGGACCTGCCAAGACGTAGCGTGAGACGATACCGGTGACGTGTGCATATGAGTTTTGTGAAGGCATCGGCTTGTTATTCTCGAAGCGCTTCGTGTCGGGGAACATGCAGTATACGCGTATCAATCTGTTGCCGCTGTAGACGCGAAGATACTGGTGCGCGTCAATGTAGAAGGTGGAGTCTCTGGTGTTGACGGTGTGGACGATGCCCGAGACGGATAGGATTGGAGGCGTGAAGTTGTTGAGAGCTTGTGGCAGAGCTTAACTAATAGACATAGAATCAGCGGTTGAAAGCAACATAGTGAAGTAAAAAGTACGAACACTAATGATAATACCAATTGCGCAGTAGTCGGAGAGGAGGAGGGAGCCCGTAGCCAAGTTGAAGTCCTTGTTATGTTCGAGTTCCATACGGTATACGTTCGATATCTATGGAGCGGTTCAAAGCGATACGCAGAGATGTAAGGGCAAACGGGAGAAACAGACGTAGGCCGTGATAAAATATGTATGCTTTAATGGGAAATGAGCGTTGTTGCTGTTGTAATATACTAACAGCATATTCAAAGGGAAGTCCTCAGAGTCGGACAGCCATTCAGCGTCGAAAGCAAGAAAGTTGTTGCCTTGGATTGCGCGCGGATTTGTGAAGAGCGACAGGACCGGTGATGAGAGCGGTGCCAGAACGCTGAGGTTTGTCGGATTTGGCGGAAGACATGGTCGCGAATGCGTGTCGTGTTGAATCGAGCTGTACATCTCTAGGTTCGGAGCAAGGGCTTGCTCCGGGCCGGTACCCGGCCACTGCCGAAGGCGAGCCAAACCCACCCAAACAAACCAAATTTGGATCGCGGCATGGAACGGCAGAAGTTGAAAGCCAGACGCCTACACCGGTAGCCAGATACAAGCATACCGGAAGCCAGACACGCATTTTGGAAAGCCAGACACAACATTCGAAAGCCAGATGCAAATTGGAAAAGCCAGACAGGTAACGGGAAAGCCATATGTGGCTCACGAAAAGCCAGACGAAACTGCTGAAAAAGCCAAAAGCCAGAAGCGCGACGGCTTGGATTTTTACCCAGGAGCGAGACAGATACACCTCTGAAAAGTGGGAAAGCGGGTCAGATTGGATTTTTACCCACTATACCACCATACGAAAAGAAGAGAAGCGGCTGAAGAAGTTGGCAGCATCGACATTCGAGAGGGCTCGAGAACTATTAGACTGGTACACGGAGGCTACAGGAGAAAGCTGGCATTCAAATTAGCACTTTATACATCCTAGTTCGTATGGTACTCTCACAAAAAGATTCTTTCAGTCCGTTCACGATGATTCTTGATGTTGTGCTGGAACTGCTTGACGCGGAACGGTTTGTGACTCGCCGCCTCGCCGGCCTAACCCGCGTCATAGGCTAGTAAAGGAACGTGGAAGAAAAACAAGAGGTAAGCTTATGTAACCGACACAACAACTCAACGTTGAACATTGAACGTTGAACGGTGAGTAGGCCTACATTCTCATTTATCGACAATCCTGAAAACCATTAGATATGCCGTCTATCGGCCTTGACTCATCTGCTTTGATGACATTGGCAATGGATGCACCTCGGGATCGCAGGGCATTCAACAGGTTTTCCGCCGTTTTAACTAGAATGAGTGGAACAGAGATCCCCTCCACACCACTAGAACCGACTGATGATCCGGATGATTCTCTAAACGCCGCCGTGTCTATATTCCGAGCTCTCAATATGAGCATCCTCTTCGGTTTCCTCCGCAAAGCGGGTTCGCCTGCAGCAGGTTCCCTCTATTCGGAAGAGGCCAGTACGTTAGTTATCAAAATAATGCCTTATCTGACCAACTGGATATCCTACTTCCTCATACACATCATTCTTCCCGGTCGCGAGTCTGAGTTCTGCCATGACTTTGCTCAACTTTCGGCCACTCTCCTTGCCGGCTTCGCTGATGAACGTCATCCGGCGGTATACAGAGAAATCCAGTCCCTTCCGGCACCCAAGGAGCTGCAAAGTGAAGGGAATCACCTCTTCCTTGCATGTGTCCTCCCAAAATTGCTGTTCTGCGACGCCTCGTCGTCTCCCAGCTCGCGCGAGGAAGTCGTCGTGCAGTGCTTCATCGCACTCGGCGATCTCCTGAGCGTTAACAAAAAGCCTTTCACACTTTCCCCGCAGGCTCAGGAGGTCTATAACGCTCTCAGGAAGGAGCCCGAGACCCTTGCAGACCTCTTCCAATCCTGTGTCATCACACTTATAGGCCGTCTTCGGGCTTCTAATCTCCATGTGTCACGAGACGATTTCCAGCATGTCGTTACTATCCTTGCGACTACCTATCGGGGCTTTTTGGAGTTCCTCTTGGTGAGGCGCGTAGCTGACCGTCTTGTGCGCAATGAGCATGTTCGATGGACGTGCGAGTTGTTGTGTGAAATAACGGAATCGAGGCGACTCCGTCAATTCGTTAATTCTCCCGAACTCAACAACTTGCCTGAATACGACAAGTTGCGCAAGTTGATCCCTCGGCGTGAACTGTTAATCATCAGCAACGGCTGTGTTCTAATGGCCTATCAACACCTCGACCGCCTGATCCTCATATTTGGGCATCTTGCACAGCAAGTGTACAAAGGCAAAGCTGTGCTGAGCATCCTGAGGATGCAGCACCTGATGTCCCAGGCGCACCCAGTGCTCATCCTCACAGATGAACAGGCCCGGGTTGAATCACTGAAGGCAACTGCGGGTTTTTTACAGCATGCTTCACTATACCTCGTATATCATTCAGTCTTGAAGTACGCCATTCGGACAGATCGCCACACGAATCGCATTCTTACACCCGAACTCTTAGCTTCTTCCTCCTGGAATATATACCAGAAGCAGCTCAAGGACATGACGGTGCTTTACGAACTGTATAAACAACATCCAATGCCAATATGCGATGGGCCCGAGGTTAGTCTGTCCGGCCGTCTTACCTATATATCAACGAATCTTGTCTCATCATCATAACAGTGTCCAAATCTACGTAGCACCGAGCCTCATCCTCTACACATTTGTTCTGGGTGCAACTTATACTATTACTGCTCGGAAGGGTGCCAAAAGCGCGCTTGGGAGGCCTCTCATCGGGAAGTATGTGGAAGCCACCAGGAACTCCAGGCCATCAGCTCCCGTGATGCCCACTTTTTTGACTATATCACGCGAGAAGTGATGCGCGCCCATGTCAACTCTGACAGGTCTCTTGTCCGCCATATTGACTTTAGGCAATGCCCGCCTCTTGTCGAATTGCGATCCCTCTCTTCATACAATACCGAAGAATATCGGTCAGAGTATAAGTCTATTAAAGAAGGTCTAGGTGTCCCAATGGTGTCTATCATGCCAATGGGAGCAAGGTCCATCAAATGGTCACAAAGACATGGGACCTTTGACGCGTCCTACAGAGGAGGGATTCAGTACAATCCTTTGACTTCTGATGATTGAGGCTCAGGTATACTAGTGAGTGCCTCGTAGAGCCGCGATCCCTGCCGATATTGCTACACAATTCTTGCACTCATGCCTTAGATGATTTTCTTGAGCAGTGTATCCAACGGGATCTGTAATTATACACATTTGGTTGCTGCGGACAACAGAGTGTCTATAATAGCTACGTGCTACGTTCGTCCGACACCTATCTTGAACGAAGTGCCGTGCATAGGCTCGTCCGAGGAGTGAGTATCTGCCAATACTTCGTCAGAGAGATGATGCCTGCTTAGCTCAATTGGTAGAGTGCACAATAACAATGCGTAATTCTTCATAACGGTTCGAGTCTAGCCCAGAGCCGTAAAATTTCCACTCTAATAAATTGATTCCCAACGTTGCAGTAAACATGCACCTATAAGTGGCTGGGGGGCTGGTGATACGGTAATTTCGTCTCCTCCCAACTTGCCCCGCCATCGTGGTCTCCGCCCGCTCGTCCTCTACGCGATCCCGTTCATCGGCTCTTGTCAGGCACTTCGGCCGTACAATTATGCCTCCCAAATCTGCTGCCGCCTCCTCTTCAACAACCGCTAAGCCGAAGAAAAGTGTGCTCTCATTCTGGAATATGGGCCGTCTGCTCATATTTTTTCAGCCAAGTCTTCGGGCTCTCGCGATGCTAAGAAGAGACTGACGCCGTTCAACAAATTCATGGTTGGATATTGTAATTGTCTAGGAGATGATTGCTGGACTGAGTATTCGTATTCGCAGCGAACGGAAATGGCGCGCCTCAAGGAAACGGAGCCCGACATCACGCATCAGGAAAGGTCTGTCGCCTTCGGGATCAACATCTGGGTGCTCAAATTGAATGGCACCACTAGGTTCAAGAAGGCTACTGCAAACTGGAAGACGGCTCCCGAAAACCCCAAACCATCTTCATAAGCCTCTGTCCTTTCTCGACAATACATCTGCACCTCAGATATCCATTCCTTAGGTTCCCTTTTTCTTTGTCTCTATTTCTATATACATAATTACCATCTAATTCGTCCATTTCATGTACCCGGTTTTTCTGTAGTGCTATCTAACCTGCTATCTACCACTGTGTCGCTCATTTTCTGGAGGGGTTTCTAGCTTTCTGTACTTGGCTGATTATCTACTGGTATATCTTATCTTATGCTGTTGTTTTTTGGTACACTTTTATCGATCGTTGAACATGCAAGGGGAGCAAAGTAGCAGGCGAAGTCGGCGAAACGGTCAGGTTAACGTTTTCTTCACGCGAGTCTGAAGTTGCTTTTGCGCCATGATCGAGTCATGGTGAGCAGGAATATGACCCTCATTTGTAACGATCGCGTTACTTCGCGCCTCGTCTCTCTTCCTGTCACATCGGACTTGTATACCGACTGTCTATCTCTCCTCTTCGTTTATCCCTACAGTTATCCCAAAAAGTATCTATTACTATACTGCTATTACTCAGCTCTAATTTTACTATAAATACTCGCGTAGCTAGAGTAGTTAGCAGGTTCTCCGAATCTACACTTTTACCCAGTCATTTCGGATCCTCTGAGACTCTCGTCCCCCGACTCGACTCTCATCGCTCTTCCCGACATACCCGTGTGACGGATACCGTGGTCTTCGATCACGCTATCCTCACATATTTTGACTGTACCCCGTATCCCTCTGCTTTTCTAAACACCCCGCCTCTCTCCTCGTCGACGGAGCCCCCGGTCTGATCAACCTGGTCATCCTCGACACTCTCCCTCAAAAATGTCATCTCGCTACAACCTCCGTAATCGGCGTCGAGCCCTCTCTGCTCCGCCAACTCCCTCTATCCACGGCGACGACAATGTCGCCAACCCCGACGCAGACTTAGGTGCGCCAAACAACCTCTCTCCGCTAACTAACCCCCCTACCGAGCCGGATATCGGTTCACCCGTGCAATCCGAGGTGCGCGCAGCATCTGCGGATGTCCTGCCGCCCTCGCGTATCCCCGAAGAACATTGCGATGTTCCTCAGGCGACTCTGGTCAGCAATGACCTTGACTCCGTGCGTTCCATCAAGCAGGAAGAGGAAGAAAACCCTCTCCCATGGACCACCGTAACGTACTCCCGTAGCACTTCCCGTACCGGTAGTGAACACAATAAAATTACCTTGCACCATGAATTACAATTGGCTGAACAAAAAGCTGAGGCTATCCGCGCGGCCGAGAGTGCGCTCTCGCATGGTCAAAAAGATTTGATTTCTCGCCGCGTACATGCGCTCAAAATTTATGAGCCCGGCGAACGCTCCGACCTATCATCCGAGGATGAGTCCGAGCCCGAAGTTCCTGCCCGTCCTGAGTCTCCGGAACTAGCATACACCGGAAAGGGGAAGGGCGTAGACCCTCGTAACTGGGGGAATGTCAATTTCAAGACAGAAGACGGAGATGGAATCCTCTTACAAGAGGCCATGCTCCAAGGTTTCAAATCGCAAAAGAAACCTCCCGCCAAGGTCATTAGTGGCCCACGCCTGTTCTCGAGCACCGCGTTCGAGAACGTTGATGATCAGTCGGGCGATGAAAGCCCCACTGACACATTCAACCCCAAGACTCCGGGTCCGTCCATTCCACAGAAGAGCCGGAAGGCCACTCTAGAAGAAGTTGAAGACGAAGATGCGCCACCAAAGCGTAAAGGACCGTATAAATTGTCGAAATACATCCTTGAATCCTCATCCGAGTTGTCTGAAAGCGAAGCCAAGCCTGAAAAGGTTAAGCGCACGAAGAAGAAGTCTAAGAAACGTGCCACCTCTTCTCCAATAACGGATAATATCACCGAAAAGATCCGTGACGTGGTGGAAGAACGTCCGCGAACAAGGTCCAAGTCTAAGGCGGTCAGCGCCAAGGATTTCTTTATCCCGTCTAAGCAACTCGCCCCGGAAAGCCACCTTGACAAACTTCTTAACGGAGGGAAAAGGAACAAATTGAAGGACTTGCCAGATGATTCTAGCAGCCCGTCTTCGAGCTCAAGCTCGAGTTCCTCGTCGTCTTCGTCTAGTGACTAGAGTGAGTCCGAATCTGATTCCGACTCCTCGAGCAAGAAGAAGTCTAAGCGGCATGCCTCGAAGAAACACTTTAAGAAGAAGAAGACTCGCAAATCTCTTCTGAAGCCGGAACCACCTGAGAAGTACAACGGGTCAGCAAGTGTTCGCGATTTCATGAAGTTCGTGACCGATGGTACCTCGTATGTCCGCGACGGTCGTGTCGCCAAGAAGTATCGCGTGTCCAAACTTGCTCGGTACCTGACGGGTATAGCCCACGACTTCTACATCAGCAAGGTAGCTGATGATGTCCGGAACTGGCGCCTGAAGCAATTCTTCACGGCGCTTTACAATCACTGCTTCCCGTTGACCTATCGGATGGATCAGCGCGCTAAATTGGACAATTGTCGACAGGGCGAACGAACCGTACGACAACATATCACGTCCTTGAGCGAACTGTTCAACACTGTTGGCATTACCGATGAACGTGATAGGGTTATTCGTCTCTGGCGTAGCCTAAACTCTCGCATTCAACAAGAACTGTGGAAGGAGAAACTCACTCCCGAGACCTCTTTGTACGATGAGGTCGTCAATGCTGCTGAGCTTGCTGAAATGATCTTAGCCATTGGACGTCGTGATTTCGAAAGAACTAACCTCAACAACCGACGGGGTGAAGGTTCAAAATCATATCACTCGATCCCTGTGAAAAGCATGTCGTACTCAACACGTCCTATGCAGGCATCGGGCAGCAGGTTTAATGGACCTCGAGTCAACCTAACTCGAAGCCAACGTCAACGCCGTAATCATGGTAATCGAAAGTTCGGTCCACAAGCAAGGGATTCTAGGCCCAAGCCTAAGCGACGCGAACTCACAGAAAAGGAGAAGGAGGAATACCGCTCCAAGAACCTTTGTTTCCGGTGTGGCGGCGCGGGACACATGTCGTATCAGTGTCCCGATGGGAAAAGTGTTTCTGGAGGTAGGAGTGGAGGCCCGCCGGGGATCCACTCCTCTAGCGCGCGTCTTGATACTGCTCCCGAACCTGTTGTTGATAGCACAAATGACATTTGGACGTCTTCCGTTTGTTTTACATGTCCTAATTCTGATTCCGACGAGTGGACAACCGATGAAGAAGGGAATACCACTGACTCAGAAGACGAGCTCGCTGCCGAGCTCTCTGAAGTTGAACATTTCGTTGAAAGACTACTCGACAATGATCAGTACAATGCCAGTGATTCTGAGTATAACACTGACCAGGATCTTCCTCCTCTTCAAAACGTCTCCGACAGCGAAGACGAAGAAGACGATGTCACCAGAGACGATCCTGTAACCTGGGAAGATTTCTTTGAGCGCGACATGCGTCAAGAGATCTATCGTGATGCGGGACCATGCTCCACTGGTCCTCCATCTCTTGTCAGTGTTACCGAATCTGACTCGGAGGGCGACGACATCTCTGATTCGGACGGTTATGAAAGCTCTGGGTCCGACGGTGAGTGCGAACCAGTTCGTACTCATTGCTTTCGCTGCCCGCCAATCGATCATGACTTCGACGTCCCAGCTTGTCTTGGAGCCCGACCACGAACTCTGGTTGAAACCGAGGCGCCACAACCCTGTCCCGACAAGCTTCTTCCCGAATCAGTTTTGGTAGCTGAAGGTGTTGCGTTTCGTCGGTTCGACCCCGAAGCACACACCACCTGCTCGATGATCTTGGAACATAACAAGATCGGCTGGTTACGAGCTGACGCTATCGGATTCGAACTTGCGAAAGCAGCGCCGTATCCAGGCGAAAAGGATATCACAGAACCACGTCGCATTTTCGCGTACAGGACATCGGACGATAAATATGTCGTATGTGATAGCCATTACGAGACCCTTGAGAATTGGGATCAGTTGCTAATCCCTCACGAACTCGCTGAAGACCCTACCTTCCCACTTGTAGAATGGTACGCCATGCAGCGCGGTACACGAAACGGCGTGAACTGGTATGCCCTTCCCTCGGATAACGCCTGGTCAGGAAAAGGTCGAATTCAGTGGCTGGAAGAGGAAGCCGTTGAAACTTACCTCAACGTGTTCCATCCAGGCGATTCGAGCAATTCTCGTCGAACTCAACGTTTCCACTGCAAAGCGGATGACACAAGGGCTACGCTAATAATCTGGGACACGCACTGTGATCTCCGATTAACACTAGCCATTGATCTTGTACGGAATCCGTTGTTCAATCTTAACAACTGGTATCGCGTGCTCCTAGCAAGAATCTCAGAACCTGTAGACTGGAATCTCGATGACAACTGGGAAGACATACCTCTTTTCGGTTATCTACAGGCTGAAATAGACCGCGTGGACGAAAACCTTGACGTCCTGCGAGTATCCGGCGCGCAGGTGCCGCGGGATAGATATCCAGCTGTTCAGAGGAACTCGGCTCGGGTGAAGGACACCGGCCGACACGTCCCCAAAACCATTGTTATCGCGGTACGTCTTAACGGTCATCCTGTGAAAGCGTTAATTGATTCCGGTTCTATGGCAGACATAGTATCCACCACAATCCTGGATCAGCTCAAACTCACCAAAATTGTGCTCGAGAAACCTCTCGCACTTCAACTCGCTGTCCAGGGATCTCGGTCGAAGATAAATTATGGTGCTCGCGCTATGTTTTCATATCAGGAAATCAATGAAGAACGTTATTTTGATGTTGCGAACCTGTCAGGATATGATATGATTCTGGGCACTCCCTGGCTCCATCAGCACAGCGTGTCTGTAGGTTTCAATGAGCCTCGCGTGATCATCGGAAGTATTGAAAGCCTACCCATAACATCCGGGTCGTGGACTTCTCGCATCGCGTCCAACAGTGCGCGCGTCGAGGAATCAATTCTGGAGAAGTCGCGTCAAGAAATCCTTGAATACGCGCGTCCTCTGTTCAAGAAAGCGGCAGAGACGCCATTACCGCCGTTACGGGAAATCAACCACGAGATACCTCTGATTGATGAAAGCAAGAGGTACCCGTGGCGTCCATCAAAATGTCCTGAGAAGTTTCGTGAACAATGGGCTTCCAAACGTGATGATTACTTACGGACGGGTCGCTGGCAGGTCTCGACTGCCAGGAATACCTCCCCTCTGCTCCTAATCCCCAAGATTGATGACCCGAAGCGACTTCGCGTTGTCTGCGACCTACGCGCTCGCAATAACAACACGAAGAAGCTGGCTTCACCGATTCCTGACCAACATGGAATTCGTCGTCGCATCGCTAACGCCAAGTATCGCAGCACTATGGATGGCAGCGACGCGTTCGAGCAGATCCGTATAGTGCCCGAACACGTTCCTCGATCCGCCGTTGCAACACCTGATGGTGTTATGGTTAGCCTTGTGATGCAACAGGGCGACTGCAACGCACCTGCTACATTTCAGACAATTATGTACTACTACTTCGCCGCGTTCATTGGGCGCTGGATGGATGTTTACCTAGATGACATTATTATCTATTCTAATTCGCTCGAAGAACACTTGGAACACTTACGGACGGTTATTGACATCTTGTCTAAGCACAAGTTCTACCTCGCTGAACGCAAGATGAAGATCTTGGTCAACGAGGTAAAAGTCCTGGGTTCCATCATCGACGACACTGGTATCCGGATGGACCCCCATAAAGTTGATTCTGTCATAAAGTGGCCCACCCCCACAAACAGGGATCTGCTGCGGGGTTTCCTCGGCTCTGTGGGCTACCTCGCAGACGATGTTGATTCAGTGCGAATACCGATGGGCGTCCTCAGTGCGATAACGGGCGACACGGTCCCCTTTCGATGGGGTTACACGGAACAACGAGCTTTTGAAGACGTTAAGCGGAAGATTGAGGTCGGCGGTAAACGTAGTCGCGTACCTCTGGACTACTCGGATGGCGCGCCGCCCGTCTGGTTGGTAACAGACGGCTGTGCCACTGGTATCGCAGGGGTTGTCGTCCAAGGAGTTGATTGGAAAAGCGGATCCATCGCCGCGTATTTCTCAGCAAAACTCAACGCAGCCCAGCAGAACTACCCGGTCCATGAAATCGAAATGCTGGCAGGCGTTGAAACCATGATGAGATACCGCGATATCCTGCAAGGCCTCAGCTTTACATGGATTACAGACCACAAAGGGCTGACATACCTTCTTTCTCAGAAGGACCTTTCAGGCCGACAGGCGCGCTGGGTCGAGAAGTTGGGTATGTTCGACTTTAAAGTTGAATATGTCCGCGGCGTCGATAACGTTTTGGCCGACTCATTGTCTAGGATTTATTCAAATGAGGCAAAGGGCACGCTTCGTGCACGAAGCGAATACACTTACCACGACGTTGTTGATAACGACTCCCTAGAAACATTTGGAGTCACCGCGCCTCTACTTGTTGGAACGGAGGGCGCGTCTCGCGCTCCGGACGGTCTGAAGAATGCCGCAATGAATCTACGCGAACGAAACCCTGTCAGCTATGCGCCCGTGCCCAGGAAAAAACGCACCGTGGATGAAGCTACAGCGTTTGCCCGTCGGATGAAGGGAAAATTCGTCCTTCGGGGACCAAAGGAACGAACTGAGGGCGGAAATACACCCGACGTTCAAAACGACATTCCACCAGCGTCGCACGACTCTGAACCCGCCACGACGTCTATCCCACCAGACACCCAGGTTCCCAAAGCCACAGTCCCGAATCCTGGCCCTGGTCCTGGTCTTGCTGCTCCTTGTCCTGGTCCTGCTGTAAAATCCCCGGCGCAGAACCAAGAGACACCAAGCTCGTCGGCGCGTAGCCAAACGAGTACGCCGGCTCAGAGCCAGTCTTATCCTCAGGCGGTTCGAAACCAGCCAGAGCGAATTACGGTTGAACTCGCCCCTACCCCAGCTGGGGTAGGTGACGGTCTGAAGACGAGTTTCGGACTTAAGGCGGATCAATCCACCAAAAGTCCCACGGAAGCAAAAACAGTATCCCCTGACTTGGATGCAACCATCATCAACGTCTTAGCAGACGGACGCGCTGGTCTCGACCTTCCACGAATAATTCGCGACAAATACGCTGGTGACCCCGTCTTTCGCGCAGTACTCGCGAAACCCAAGGAATTTCGAAATTTTGATGTCGACAACGGTTTAATTTACCTGCGACTCGAGGAACGTCGACTCCTGTGCGTTCCCAAACTTCTGGTGAACGGACGAAATGTGCACGAGCTCATAATTGATGAAGCACACTCGCTTCTCGCTCATCTTGGCTATCGCAAGACGCTGGCATACCTTCGCACCCAGGTGTGGTGGAAATCTATGGCAAAGGATATTGAGACGTTTTGTACGTCTTGTTCTGTTTGTGCGCGGATTAAGCCTAACAACCAGAAGCCTTATGGTCAGCTGAAACCACTTGGACCTCCCTCGACTCCCTGGGAAGTTATTGGAATCGACTTCATGGGACCATTACCCTTGTCCAAGAACCGCGACGGATCGTTTGACTCGCTTGCAGTCATCGTGGACCACCTTACTGGTATGGTCCATTTGGTTCCTGGAAGAACAAACTACAAAGCTAAGGATGTAGCAGAACTGGTCTTCTCTGAAGTCTACAAGCACCATGGTTTACCAAAAGCCATTGTAAGTGATCGGGACTCTCTCTTCACCAGCCAGTTTTGGACTCATCTTCATGCCCTCATAGGCACGAAATTCAAGATGTCTTCCGCATATCACCCCGAGACGGACGGACTCACAGAACGCGCCAACCGGACGATCGAGCAAATGCTGCGACAATGCATCTCGCCGACCCAACGCGATTGGGTTTCGAAACTCCCGGCAGTCGAATTTGCCATCAACTTGGCACGATCAGAGACGACCGGTTACTCGCCTTTCTTCCTCAACTCCGGACGGATTCCCCGCTCCATGGTTTGGGATGCTGCCGGTAAGGATGAATATCCCGGTGTGCGAGTATTCGCTCAACGGCTTAAACAGGCCGTTATGGGGGCGCATGACAGCATTCTTGCTGCCCGCGTCAAACAGACCCGAGATGCTAATCGAAAACGGCGTGCGGTTCCCTTTGAGGTTGACGACTTTGTTTATCTCTCGACGAAGAACATTACTTTCCCGAAAGGTACCGTAAGGAAACTTGTTCCCAAGTACATCGGCCCGTACCGCATTTTGCGAAACTTCAATGATACCTCGTTTCGACTTGATCTGCCGGCTCCCTTGAAGCAACGCGGGATTCACGACGTGTTCCACGCGTCTCTTTTACGGATCCATGTGCCTAATGACGACCGCCTTTTTCCGGGCCGTCTAGATACTCAAATTTCGGCATTTGATACGCCACAGAGCGAATGGGCCGTGGATCGCATCCTCCGCCATTCTGGCTATGGCGATAATCTTCTCTTCGAGCTTAAGTGGAAAGCGGGTGATGCTACGTGGCTACCGCTCAATAAGGTAGACCACTTGCATGCCCTTGAACAATATCTTGAGGTACAAGGTGTTGAGTCAGTGGAAAAATTGGCGCGATTACCGGCTTTGAAAACTGAGGACCTTCAAATTGAATTTTCTCAGCTGTCTCTATTTGATATAGATGAATCGCCTGTATTTAATGGGTCGGGGGGCGACGCTCCGTCAGCTTTAACGCCCCCATCATTACCTCTTGCCATCATGTCCGTCGACCTCATTGATCTTTCCCACACCACTCCCCCTGCTTCTCTCCATCCGGACTCATTCCCATCGACTCTTGACCGGATCCGTGCGCGCAATGAACGCCTTGCCGCCGGACTCAGCCCTCTGCAGGTTGAGATGCCCGTCATTCTCAACTTCCCCAACTCCATCTTCACCGACGACCCAGAGAACGAGTCTTTCCACTTCACCGACCGATACGGCCTTTGCATCGTCGGTTACGACCAGGCATCGGAGTCGTGCCAGATCCTCTTCGACATCCGCAACCACAAGGCGTCGGTGGCAGACATCACTCGGTTCCCCCAGTACGCCCACTCTGCTGAGACCCCCTCGACGTGGAAGCGCCTGTGGGATGCCTGGAACTCGAATGTGCGTCCCACGGAGATCGCAGCTCGCTTCCCGACCGTCAGCCTCATTGCGGACACGGTTGACTTTGACGAGCTGATGAAGCCCGACTTTGTCCTAGTCACTCCCTCCCACTTCCCTATCACTATCCCCGCCGGAAGCTTCGACCTGAACGTTGATTGGCAGGGCGAGTTGATCAACTACCGCGATGACGATCACCTTATGGGTGAGCCTAGTGACTTCGCGGCTGATCCTCAAGGCTCTGTCCCCATGGCAGAGCCTCCTGCTGCGTCGGGACCGCCTCCTGCTGGACCGGCTCCTGTTTGGGACTCGACCTCCTCCATCCACATTGACCACCCTCGCCCCACCAAGCCTCTCCCCACCAAGTTTCCCAAGGCTCCCGCCTCCGTTGCGGACTCCGTCACCACCACTCGCACCTCTGCCACCACCATGCTCCCCCTCGCAGACGACGTCCGTGCAATCATGGAAAGCACACGCTCGTCCGACGAATCAGCCCTCTTCTTCGATCTCTTACTCAATGCGGCCAGGGACCAGAAGAAGCACCGCGAGTTCGTTGAACGCAAGAAGGCCGAACGACTCAACAAGAAGAGGCAGCGCGAGGAGGATGCACGTCTCGAGAAGATCGTCCAGGCGCGCTTGGCAGAGGAACGCCGGGCGGAGGTTTCCGCCAGGAGGCGTGCCGAGCTCGATGCAGACTTCGAGAAGAGGAAGAATGCCAGCATTGACAGGTGGCAGGAGCAGATCCGGGCCAATCACAAGCTGAACGAGAAGGAGAAGGCCGCGGCTGAGGCCAAGTTCGCGCGCGCCGGCACTACCTACAAGCCCAAGGACAAAGGCAAGGCGCGGGCTTAGAACCTTACCCTTTGGGAAGGTTCGGAGGGCGTATGTAACGATCGCGTTACTTCGCGCCTCGTCTCTCTTCCTGTCACATCGGACTTGTATACCGACTGTCTATCTCTCCTCTTCGTTTATCCCTACAGTTATCCCAAAAAGTATCTATTACTATACTGCTATTACTCAGCTCTAATTTTACTATAAATACTCGCGTAGCTAGAGTAGTTAGCAGGTTCTCCGAATCTACACTTTTACCCAGTCATTTCGGATCCTCTGAGACTCTCGTCCCCCGACTCGACTCTCATCGCTCTTCCCGACATACCCGTGTGACGGATACCGTGGTCTTCGATCACGCTATCCTCACATCATTACTACGGCCACCCACAAAGAGTGGTGCTAGATGTTTCCCTTCGTCGCCCATGTTGATAGAAGTAACACAGACTGGTCATAGACGACTTCAGGCTTCAAAACTTCACCACTGCCGCATGCCGCAAATGCCGACTGACTTCCCTGCGTGACACGCAAGAGCCGGCTCTCTCGTTGAGACAATCAACGTAGCTGCGCGTGTGACGTAAGTGTTCCCACAGTTTATTTCGTCAACTTACTTCCACCACAGTTGAAGAGTCGACGAAAGACCTGCACACCCGACATGGATATCTCCGACGTCGACTCGTCAACCGAAATGGATAGCTCCTACGTCGACTTGCCTGCTGAAATGGATGCCTCCAACGTCGACCCGTTAAAGGAAGCGCTCCAAATTTACAATGATGTCTACCGCGAGTTCTATGAATGGGAGCAGGCTGATGCGCAGGCGTCCATTGATAGTATGGCCTGCAAGAACCCAGATGACTCCTTCCCAGACCGTGGCGAGTTCAACCTCGGTGGCATGGACGCCTGCCTTATCGACGACGAGGATTGTATCATCATCAACATTGAAAACAAAATAGCGCCGTGTCCTCCGTATACGTCCTGCGCCCCGGTGTCGAGGAGTGTTCTTCTCCCAGATGATGCGGACCTTGGACTTGCCGTGGAGTCGCTCTCGCACGTCCCGTATGCTGACCATCCTGCGTTCAAGGAGAAGCAGTTTCTGCAAGACTGTATTACAGCGATTCCGGATTTGAAGTATGGATGGCAGAGGGATTTTCTGGATCCTGACGGTGCGTCTTTTTTGTTTTAGTTGGGCAGTGGCGCGGTGTTTGCTAACAGCTCGGTTAGTCGAAATTATACGCGCTGAGGTCGTCAAGAGGCTATACATTAGGAACATTCCGCTGAATACACTCCGCAACCTGGTGGGGAAGGTTGGGCATGACTCTGGCTTGCTGTGGGCTATTCATCAAAGGTGCATTTACAACTTGTCCTCGTACGAAAACACCTCAATCGAACTTCGTGGCGCACAGAGACCGGCCGAACGTCCTGGATTGGTTTACGAAAGAGGAAGTGGAAAAACTGCAGAATGTCAGAAACCACCCGCAGTTCCCCAACCGGAAGACTGAGAGTGTGTTTGACGCTATCAACACCTGCGAGCCGGCATATTGTTCGCTTTGTGAGCGTGTGGCGTGCGGAACGCATCGACGTGAGTCCTTGTCTTCCGACTCTCCCTTTCCCTATGATAGTAATTCTGTTCCGTTTTGGTAGCGGAGAAGGACGAGGAAACGAATTCGCGTCTTCCTGTTCTTTTGCAGAAAGTGGCAAAGTTGTCAGCGGAAGAGCTTCACGACTCGGATGTTACTCCTTGTGGCGCGGCCTGTTTCAAGCATCTGGATATTGATCGCTACGAAGATGAGGTCAGGGAACAGTTTTCTTCATCTTGACCAAGTACTGATGTACCTGGCAGAGTAAGGTGATATCCGACATCGATGAAGATCAGTTCATCATAGGCGTGTTGAAGATCGATCCCGACATCCCACCGTGTGATCTCTCTTTTACATCGAAATTGCCCTGCAATCAGGTACTTAAATACTTCCAGCCTTCTCCGTTTCGTGTTGGCTTGAACTATTGTAGATCTTCCTTTACCGAGCTCGCTTCCTCAAGCAGGCTGATGTCAGGCGCGATGCTGGCAGAACCTCTTCAGGACCGTCTCATCTCGCGGAAGTCCGAGGTCCTGCGAAGCGTCCTGAACAATCGTTCGCCTCACCGTATGCTATTTCACTTTGTTGATGTACCCCCCGTGATGACTCTCCTGCAGTGTTCATCCGTGTGTACACGACGGGCCGTGCGATAATACAGCCATGGACTGTAGGTGCTACTTAACGGGACGACAGTGTCTCCGCAGTTGTAACTGTGCGCTTACATGTAAGTGGCCACTGATTTTAGCAATTGCATGGTAACCTAACATGATGTACAGGTGATCGTAGGCGGAAGGGCTGCTCATGTTATGTGGACGGAGGCTGCATCAAATTCAACAAATGTCCGTGTGCTGAACAAGAGCAAGAGTGTGATCCAGAATTATGTCGCAAATGCGGAGCAAGGTCTGTCCTAAGGCTTTGTATTCAAATCCCTGCAAGCTGACAGCCTTGGGATAGGAATCAGATTGCGCAGACACATGTTGATCCCAATAGCCCAGGTCCAAGTATGCCACTTTGTGTAAGTACTATAAGAAGAATATGCTGACTTGAAGCTTGGTTCAGGCCATAAGCGTATCTGTAATAATGTTGATGTGCAATGTGCTACTATCAACGATGTAAGCACCTCCCTCTTTTAGGTTTCCCAACACCAGTAAATTTAATCACCCATTCAAATACCAGAACTTGATCGAGATTCGACGATCGAAATATGGCAGCGGAGCTTTCTCATCCTCTAGCGATGTCATGGGTGCCAATACATATCTCGGTGGTGAGCTTCATGGCTTCTCTCATTTCAAGCGTAACCGTTTGCAGAATATCATGGCCAAATCAAGAAGACCTCTGGGGAGAGTTTGGCAGTGGACGACATGCTTGCAAAATACACAAAGCGACATTATCTGTTCTCGCTCAATGACGAAGTAAACATCGATGCCGCATCTATGGGGAACGTAACTAGGTACCTCAATGATAGGCCGGAGTTGGAAAAGGAGAGAAAACGCTCTAAATGTGGAGATAAATATGCAAATTGCGGCGCTGAGAGTGAGTTGATTGCTGTCGGCCTTGTCCTGACAGGCTATTCATGTATCTTTCAAGTCGTCTACGTGAATGAAGAGAAACACATCGTGCTCAGAACAGGTGAGCGATACCGTTTCTCATATGCAGCTGCGAGTTGAAGCTGCGTTATCATCCTAGGGCCAGCTGTCGACGCCCGGAACGAACTTACCTTGTCTTATGGAGACAAGTATTGGGGCAAGACTGTGCCGAACGAAAGTTTGGAAGAAGAAGAAACCTGAAAGGCGTGGTATTATTTAACTACTATGGTGATACAGACATGTAAAACTTCTTGATTCAAACATCCCCAAATTGATCCTATCCTAATGATGCTGAATCTGGTCCGCATACCCAAGAAGCAACTCTTCAAACTGTCCTAACCGAGGAAGCACAATCTCCCCGCCGACGGTCTTATTCTTCACCCTCGCGGATACCTTCTCCGTGATGTTGTCCACGCTGAAACCGAGAATATCGTACAACCTGGTCTGGGGCGCGCTCAGTCCAAAGGTGTGCATACTCAACGACGCATGCACGCGTGCGCGCCCATCCGCAGGACGAGTACGGCTCCACGTCTGCAACGAGCGCCTTCCCGTTTCCGAGCACACCATCGCGATACTCGAACGGGTGTTGATCAAAGTGCGATTGACTGGGCATCGAGACAACGCGTACACGAAGATCGAGGTCGCTTCCGCTTACCTCGATGGAGGACAAGTCCCACTTGCGTCATTTATCGACAAGGACGGCGACAGGAAACTGTTGTCCAAGACGAGTGCCCGACTGAGAAGTAGTCAAGAAAGTAGTTAGGAAGATAACGACAAGGTTGACTCACAGACATAGAGGTGGACAAAGTTGTTGTTCATAATAGGGCTTGCTAGGCCGCGTGAACGAATTAAACAACAATGAAAGTCGGCATAAGGACAACCCACTCGTAATCTCGAGTCCAATGTCCGATGCGAAGGACATTGGCACGGACTGGCGGTGTGGGTGGAGCGCGCGTAGTAGCTCAGCTGGGGCCCGTAGAAAGAGTCGTAGCCAGTTTTAGTTTAACTCCTCAACGGCGAGGGCTCGAAGACGCGAGTCGCGGTATCGCTCTTGAGACTTGGCGCGAACCGGGGGGGGGCAACTCTAACTGGGAGTTTCTTCACCGTGCTGGATGCAGTCTCTACTGATAATTAGAAGGTTAGACAGAGAAACACAGTATACATAGCCGTAGGAAAATAACCGATTGTAGCGAAAAAGAAAACAGCTGTGCAATTTACACGTCTTGCAGAGACGCGTTGTAGACGCGTCCAGTGATCGAAGTTTGCTCGAAAGGTAATCCAACTTGCCATCCAGCGCAATTCACATCCTGATTCAAAGATACTCAAATTTTGGAACGCCAAACAGCCGGGGAAATTGTAGGTCTAGCGTTGACGCTACATAGTACGGAAGAACGAGCTTGAGTTCAACGCTTGTGTGTTGACGTTGACTGAAGGAAATAGGGTTTCGGCTTCAGGCCGTGATTCCGCCATAGAGTCACTTCGCCAATCCGGTCCGAACATCCCTGGAAGATTTCGAGCCTGGGAGATCCGGTGCGGATCTTGGGGAAACGTTTATGGAATCAACGGAATTAGGAGAAGTCAAAAACTTACCGTACATTAGCCAAAGATGTCCTTCCATCGAGCAGCACGAAAGCTACTCAGACTACTCGCATTAGTTTTGCGCGGTCGCGAAATCCAGTCAGTCGACTGTGGTACGATGACCTGCAAAGGATGATGATCAGAGGGTCTAGCCAGTATGACTGGAAATGCATACCGCGGCAGCCCACCGGCTACGTGTCAGTTCCTTCTCAAGTAACCGAACATTGTATATATTCGCTTTGAACGCCATCGAGAAAGTCGCCCACAAGTGGAACAACACCAATGAAAGCGTCTACGACGATGTAGAAAAGCTTCAGGAGGTCATATAGCTATAAATAATACCAGAGGAAAGACGAGCGTACCATCAATCCGACGACATACCATGGTAAGCTGAAAAGCCTGCTTCGGAAAACTTGGTAGAGAGCGAGATACAAACAGAAGGCGTCTCCAACGGCAGGAAGAGCTACGCCGATTACAGAGTCCAATTGCATTTCTTGGGGTAGTGATGCCAGAAAGGGAAACATTGGGTAAGATGCATCTAGGAGGAATGCAACTGTTCGGACTACGAGAAGATAACATCTTGGATCAAGAAACGACGACGTTGCAGAGTCCTCTTACTGTGGTTGTAGATATTCTGGCGCCTACGGGGATAGGCTTGAGGAGTTGACTCGTAGAGTGGGTGTTCGACTGCTTCGAGAGCATTTTCGCTGTACGTCTTCAGCAGCGGAGAGAACCCAGAGAACATCGTACTCACGTCACCTATATTTACACGTCCACTGCGCTTGAAAATTCGAAGAGCTCATCTTATCGTCACGGAGAGAAGTAATTGCCAATGTCTCAAAATGGACCCCAGCGTCAGCGTCACGTGCCCCCGATCGTGTTTCTTTGTCCTTGCCTTCCCC